>CAXHWN010000087.1:1405000-1437500 GCA_964020975.1 Hermodice carunculata | reverse complement strand
CAATGATTCTTTAAGTGTTTTCTGTATTCTACAATTTGAATATTTCTGGCTGTAGCCATGACAGGAAGTATTGGTGATCAAACAACAAACTGGCCAATGATGACGACAAGTTCAGAGCGACATGACTATAGCCATGTGCATGTAGTACCAATATCCAGAGTTCTGGCAGCGTTAGCAGCAGTAGCAAAATTTTATTGACTTATATCTTGAAGTCTTGATAGGCTCATCCGCCATACAATGAAAGGTTACAATCATGTAAATACAAATAATACAACCAGTTACAAAAATATACCAGTACAAATGGAATAGAATAAAAAAAATGGGTGTATCTACTATAGCTGTGTACAGAAAAAAGGCTACAATAGTAGGAACATTATAACAAAAAAGTCAGCAGGATGTGTTTCGGTTTTCATTATGATGAACATATTGCAATTGAATAGTTAGTTTTTGCATATAAAACAACCAATGGTTCCATGTTCCTGATCAAATAACAAAATAATAAAGGAGCACCTTATCAAAGAAAAAAAAAAAAAGACTTGTTATGTCTGGGCGCGAACCCAGACATTTTATTTTTCCAAAAATTCTTTCCATGTCTGGGTGCTAATCCAGACATATTGTATTTCCTCAGATTCTTCCTTTCTTTCTTTCCTTCCATGGCACCCAAATTTGTCCACGCGGAATCTCAGAAAGTGCTGCACTTGCAATCACCATATTTGGCACATAGATTCATCTCCAGTGAAGTTATGCACCTGGGTATGGAATGGTCATTTTGTTCATAATTAGAGACAATTAAAATTTCAAAAGCTTCATATCTTCCAAACTATCATAGATAAAGCTACCATTCTAACTTCATTTTATAGGTTAAGATGAAACCGTATCTATGGAGCTGTGAAGCAAAGTTGTAGGATTTTGATTTATGCAAATTAGGCACACATGCAAAATTTAAATCATGAATATCTTTTAAACTATTATACAGAGAGATGCGAGACCAGCTTCAATTTATGGGTTTGTGATACAGCCCAATCCACTGAATAGTGAACCAAAGTTCTGGGATTTTAATTCATGCAAATTAGGCGCACATAGAAAATTTAAATTTTGAATATCTTTCAAACTATTGTACATAGAAATGCCAAACCAACATCTGTGTATAGGTTTGTGATACGGCCCTATCCATTGATGCAAGGCTGTAGGATTTTAATTTATGCAAATTTGGCACATATGACAAGTGAACATATTCTATATTATAGACATACCATTGAAATCTATAACTAAATTTCAGAACTTGCAAATAATTCCCAGTCTGAAGTCAGCAAATATCTCCTTGTCAGCAAATGAAATGCAGCATTGCAAACTATAAAAGATTTGCTTCACAGCAAATCTGTCTGGGTACCTTGAAAATAAGAACAGTTTGAAATGCTACACTTTGCTATTGTTAAACATAATCTAAATTTTGTGTATTAGCTAAATTTACATAAATTAAAAAGCTATAACTTTGGTTCTTGGCTCATTGGATGTCGCAATGTCACAAACCTATTAAGTGAAGTTGTAATGGCACCTCTGTCTATAATAATTTTGAAGCTATTCAAGATTTTAATTTTGTGTATTCGCCTAACTTGTATAAACTACAATCCTACAACTTTGGTTCATGCTTCATGGTTCATTGGATGCACTTCTGTCACAAACTTACATATTGTAATTGGAATGGCACCTCTGTATCTAATAGTTTTGAAGTTATTCAAGATTAAAATTTTGTGTATTGACCTTGTTTGCATAAATTTGAACTGTACAAGTTTGGTTCATGGAATCATTGGATGCAGCTGTGCCACAAACTTACAAACTGAAGTTGGAATGGCACCTCTATATTCAATAGTTTGGAAGCCATTTAAAGATTTAAACCTAATTTGTGTAAATTAAAATCCCACAACTTTGGTTCATTATTCAATAGATGCAACTTTTCTGCAAACTTATAAATTGAAGTTGGAACGACATCTCTATCTATAATAGTTTTGAAGCTATTCAAAGATCTTAATTTTGTGTATTTGCCAAATTTGCATAAATTAAAAGCCTACAACCTTAGTTCATAATTCATTGGATGTGGCTTTGTCACAAACCTACAAATTAAAGTTGGAAGGGCATCACCATGTATACCGTTAATAGTTTTGAAGTTATTCGAAGTTTAAATTAAATTTTGTGTATTCACTTTGTTTGCATAAATTCAAACTGTACAAGTTTGGTTCATGGTTCATTGGATGCAACTGTGTCACAAACTTATAAACTGACGGTGGAATGGCACCTCTATCTTTAATAGTTTTGAAGCTACCCAAAGATTTAAATTTTGCACATACACATAATTTGCATAAATTAAAATCCACTTCGGTTCATGATTCATTGGATGTGGCTTTTCTGCAAACTTATAAATTGAAGTTGGGATGGCATCTCTATCTATAATAGTTGTGAAGCTATTCAAGATCTTCATTTTGTGTATTTGCCAATTTTGCACAAATTAAAAAGCCTGCAACCTTAGGCTTAATTCATAATTCATTGGATGTGGCTTTGTCACAAACCTACAATAAATTAAAGTTGGAGTGGCATCTCCATGTATACCGGTAATAGTTTTGAAGTTATTCAAGGTTTAAATTTTGTGTATTCACCTGATTTGCATAAATTAAAACTGTGCAACTTTGGTTCACGGTTTATTGGATACAAAAAGGAGAAAGGTATTATATGGTTTGGAAAACACCACTATTGGTCATAATGCTGGAGCTTCCGCGGTGCTCCGCCCCTTGGACCCTCACCAAGGGCTGTAGCTCCCTCTTCACCCTCTCCCAACCCGCTCTTTTCACGCCCGGCTAGTCTTGTGACCAGCACCCCACCTTGGCACCTGTCAAAATAATGTCTACGACGAGTCTAGATCCGCACCTGATCGAGATGAGATCCTATGATGTAAACATTAAAATCATATTTCCTACAATATAAACGACTTAAGTATACTTTTCGATTGCATGAAAATAACAAGAATAGAGAATAAGGACACACTAGCGTTGCGGAGAAAAGGTACGTAAACACAACGGGAAATATTGAACATACATGTGTGTCATGTGTTCACCTGTTGGCACACAAAAAAAGTGATAGTAACGCCATCTGCAGTGAAGAAAAATGTTTAAAGGGCTAGGCTCAGAAGGAAACCAATGACAGGCCTCGTGACAAACCGTCTTGGCGTGACCTAAAGGTAAACATTGCAGTTTACTTCCAATAGTTTCAATACTGGATCTTTATTTGTCTTTTATTTTTATCATAAAAAAATGAAGAAATTAATGTCTTGCCTTGAGGTATACTTCATATAATTTTCATTATGTTAAAACAAATTTTGTTGATTCGTGTATCCAGTTCCATGTGTGGCGGGAGGTTGTGAGAACAGCTCATTAGCATATGTGATCTCAAATGGCGCTCTCGCTCTATCGTCATGAGGGCGAAAAACTTGAGAAGTTCAAAACAGAATATATGAAGCCACCAGACAGCAACCACCTTAATCATCAGGTATGACTCTTATTTGATATACTGAAGTATTTCAGGAAAAGCATGTCGCAAACAGTTGATTTATTCCTTTGTATGGGGCCCTTGGTTTCCAATGTTATGTTGTGTTTGATGTGGCGATCATGTGTGCATACCAAAACATTGGCCTTGGGATCGAGCAGAAAACGTCAACACAGCCAAATCAGCAATCTTCCAACCCTGGTGACAATTGCTATTGTTTTGTAATGTGATACAAACGAATAAGAATGTTTATTCGGTTCAGTGTCGAAAGGCCAGGATGGAAAAAGCTTGTCCAGATGCAGCAATAGCTGCGCATTAGGGTTTGGTGTGCCGTGTTTACCTGCTGCGTAGTGCTGTCACACAACGGCTACATCAATGCACCAGCCCTCAGCACCTGTATTTAAATGCCGAGTCTGAATCCTCCGTGACGTTCAAGTTCAACAGATTCAAACGCAACACATGATTTCCTTTCGGCTTCACAGTCCTGAGTTAAAGTGAGTGGGAACATGGGGAATTGTTGGAGTGGGACCCAAATGAGCTTGTATGAAATGAAAATGGGAATCAATTATTGATATATTTGTAAATGTACATGTATGTTCATATTTCTTGACGATTCATAAAATGAGGAAGTAGCAAAGTCTAAGTAGGTATGTAACGTATGGCCATAGGATGGAGGATAATAGCACTAGCAGTTCCAAGAGGCAAATATAGGGAAAATCGCTCCACAATCATCATCATTTTATGACCTGTGATTTATGTAACATTCATGTATTATACCTTGGAGGAATCATCAACGTGATGATTCCTCCAAGATTAAACTCAAGGCTCACAATGTAGCCTAGACAAAGTGACACTGACAGTGTTGTCCATTTGCAACTGCAAGCAGCAAGCCAACAAAAGCATTTTGTTTGCTTGTTTCAAGGATGCTTCAAATAGCATAGTTACTGGATTAACCCTTTCCCCCTTGAATTAAGACTGGGTCAACAGCTTTCTTGGTATGGGTTGGGAGTGCCCAAACCATGCCAAGGGAAGCTGTTGACCTGGGGCATGTGATCTTGATACGTCTCGTACATTTCTCAGTCAAATTGTTTTTCATAACTGTTGAAATTAGCTGAAAACACTGAAGCAGACGACATTTGACCACCATCCGGTTTGAGGGGGAAAGGGTTAAATATATCAGATCCTTTGATCATTCCTTGCGAAATTTTCTCAGTCATGCCCAGTGAAATATAATTTTTTGATTCCACAGCAAAGTTGCATTTTCATCATTTAAAAAAAGAAATAGTTGACTATAAACTCATACACTATAAATGAAATATATTATAATTCTACTGTCTGAAACAATGTAAATTTTTATGATAGCCTTTTCCAGTCCAGAGATATCATATTTTCATTTTAGGGTTTCATTATAACTTCAAAACACTTGTTCATGACCTCTAAGCACATCTCTAGACAAACTGCAATGTATTAATTTGCCAAGTTAGGCCTTTATGTCTCTTCTTCATTCCATGTTGCTGTAACATCCCATAAGTCATGTTTTTTTTTACAACTAACAAGTTGTTTTGATTGTGTGCTAATGAAATGTTTCCAGAAGAGGATTCTGTTCTTGCTGCCTACCACTTTGCTCAACTCAACTAGGTTCCACACCAGTGTTTGAGTTTCCCTTCAATTTAGACTCTTGGGTTATCGTGCCTTACAAGTATTGCCCCATAAGTCACAAATATAAGATTTTACTGGATCCAAAACTTGTATTGAACTACAAAGAGAAAAGTAACTGTGGCTGATGACAAGTTGAAGGAAACTATGAAAAGTGTATTATGCAAAGACAATCAGAAAAATTGTTATATAAAGGCAGTGGGAGAGAGTGAAATTACTTTTAATGTGACTTACGGGAAAATTTAGCAAATATCCCATAAGTCACCATGGTTTGTTTTGTTTATGTCACTTACTTTCAGTGATATACCTTGGAGTTACAGTCCAATGTCTTTGTCCAAATTAGCTAGTACTGTGAGCTACCACTGCAATACAACTATCGCACCCCCACTCAAGGTTTCTGCCAGAGGGTAAAATGGGTAAAATTCTGTACCCTCAAATTTTCTGAGGGTAAGACTCTGTACCCTAAAATGTTCGAAAGTAACATGCAAAATGATGCAAGCTGGAGCATTTTGGGGCTGAAAATTAAGTCTGTCAAAGCCTTCTTGATCCCTTAAACCCCAGATGTGCTGTAGAATTGATTCCAGAGCATATAAATTTAGTAGATTTTGTGGGGAAGGGCCCTCAGACCCCTAGTCCAGTGATATGGCTTCAGCATGTGACATACCTTTGGCACGTTTTGTTTCTGTACCCTAAAAAGTTTTTCTGGAGGAAACCCTGCCAGGCTCCACTTGGAAACTGACCTTTCTCTGTTGCTGTGTAGGTCACTCTTTCCTGGTCGTCCATTTGTTGTGCATTGTTTTTCTGCATTATTCCAGTCATTATATGGAAATAATGTGGGCACTGGCTGTTCTGGCGTCCGACCTTTACCGCCAACAAAATGTCTTCAACAAATTCAGTCAAATTTGTCTGGTTCATAGTCTTCTGACCATATTCAAGGACTTCCGTCATTTCTGTTTGTCTTTGTTTCGAGGGAAACTGGAAAGTTATGCCTTGCATCAAGGGGTATTTATCTAATTTGCCTAGGTTTCTTGTGTCTGACTTACAGTCAGGGACTTTGAAATTGTGGACTGTCATTGCAGCTTGTGAATACTGCCCCCATGCATTGGGAGATAACAATAAACTTTGGCGATGTCTTTTCTCTGTACTTTAACTATGGCTGCTATATTGAAGCTACCAGCAGTACCAGCTAATTTGGACCTCAAGTATTGCTAGCTACTCAGTTTAGACCTGCTGTCATACCAGATTTGATATAAAGGTCCCCTTCTTTTTGTCATACTGACCAAGTTGTCCACTGTGACTATTGGGATCAAACAATGTTACCGATGGGACAAAAACAAGTCTTGTCTGCCCAAAGAGCCTTGTCTGTTCATCTTGACTCATTATATCACATCACTCACAAGGGTTCAATGCAAATCTGCATTAAGTGGTACATATGGTTGAAGATAAAAGTTGATCTCTGCATAGATACCTGGGTCAAATGGAAATGTATGTAGAATGAGGGTGTCTGCTTATTCACATTACGTGAGTCTTAGTTACGTTGTTTGATCAAGAGGCAACCATTGAAGAATGGAATGAAAATGAATGATGCAAAATATAATAGTAAGTGCTCCAAAAAAAGTATCTATTTAATTCTTAGTACCATTTGTTGAAGTAAATTACATTATAATAATTTGGAACAGAAAGGCTCTTAATAGTTTTCATTGGACAACATCCCTTTACACTGCTTTTGCCCCATCAGTCACAATGGAAAATCGATAGAATTAGAGGTGGAATGATGCAGAGTTAAATTCAGTAGCCAGTAAATAGACTGAAACCTAAAAGTATTTCACTCAAACTGAGATAGTAATCGCAACTTTTACGTACAATGCTAGAAAGGGTTAGGTGGTCCAAAAATGTCTCCTAAGTCATGATAAGATTCTAAAGTAAAGCGGAAAGGGCGAACCAACACCGGCGGTGGGCTTCTCCCTAGATCTGGGGTCACTGGAGATGCAGGGGTTTCATCGAGAGTAAGAATACAGTAAAAAAGTGAGGAAGAAACCAACCAGAACGAGAGAGTTGCAAAAATATATAATATAGGAAAGCCTCCCCAACGTTTCGACCCCTTCTGGGGTCTTCCTCAGGTGTCTGATTTCTAACTGATCTTCGATCCTACGTTCCACATCTTGTAATTTGGCTGTTATTGTGTCTTTGTTCTCGTCCTGGCATACTGTGGATCTTGAGTGGGATCAGTTAGAAATCATCAAAGGACTACTCATAAAAATTAATAAGGACATAATACTTCGGGAGGACTTATACTTATCAGACGACACTGATAGCGATTAGATCAACAACTCATTTGGGACTCAGTGAAAAATCAATTATAATTTCAGTTTAATATATTAGATCAATCGGCATAATTTGAGGTTAATGAACAAAAATCAAACTCAGTGACATGACGTGTAAAAACACTTTATTAATGACGTCATGAAGCTCTACCATACTATATCTAATTGACCCCAGAATATACAAGGTCAAATCTATTTTTAGACTGAAAGCAGGGAGCCTCTTTATTAGTCCCCCGCCCACTTGGTGGGGGACTATAGGTTTGCACCTCGTCCGTCCGTCCGTCCGAAGCTTCTCCGGGCCATATTTCCAACACCATAACACCCACAGCTACCAAATTTAATGTGTTTTTACTTCCTAGGATAGAGGTGTATGGTGTGCCAAAAGTAGGTCACTAGGTCAAATATCTGGGTCACAGAATACATATGTATGAAAAATCTTGTCCGGGCCATAACTTTTTTGTCCTTTTACTTAGAGTCATGAAATGTTACACAAATGTGAAGCTTAGTCTAAGAAAGTGTCATAGAGCAAAACTAGGTCACTAGGTCAAATATTTGGGTCACCACGATATGTAAATATACAGAAACATTTTGTCCGGCACATATCTTCCCTATATTAATGCTACCTCTTCAATTTTTTTATGGTGGGTAGACCTTAGGTAGTAGCTGTGCATAGGCATTGTTTTGTGTGGCTAATTACTTGGATTAATCAATTATTTAACAAAGTTCGTTAAGCAAGACAAATTTTGTTCGGGCCATATCTTCTAAACTATTAATGCTAGCCCTTTGAATTTTTTGTGGTGGATAGACCATAGGTAGTAGGTGTGCATAGGCATTGTTTTGTGTGGCTAATTACTTGCATTAATTAATTATTTAACAAAGTTCGTTAAGCAAGACAAATTTTGTCCGGGCCATATCTTCTAAACTATTAATGCTAGCCCTTTGAATTTTTTATGGTGTGTAGACCTTAGGTAGTAGGTGTGCATACGCATTGTTTTCTGTGACTAATTACTTCCATTAATTAATTAATTAACGAAGTTCATTTAAAAGCAAGCTCAAGATACAATACAAATTTTGTCCGGGCCATATCTTCTAAATTATTGATGCCAGCCCTCTGATTTTTTTTTATGGTGGGTAGACCTTAGAGGGGATATGGTAATGGGCACCGTCTGTGTGTCCGTCCGTCCGTCAAATATTTGGGTCACAGTAATACATAAATGTACAGTATTTTCATGTCCTTACTGTAATTCTTAAAAAATTTTGACTTCTTGTTATAAAAGTTTACTGATAATGTATTGTGACCTAAAAGTGTGTCACGACGCAAAACTAGGTCACTAGGTCAAATATCTAGGTCACAGTGTAAACTCCATGTAAAACCTTGTCCATGCCATATTTCCCTTACTATAATACCTACAGGTACCAAATTTATTATTTTAATACTACCTGGGGAGTTGTTGTGTCACATGGCAAAAGTAGGTCACTAGGTCATATATCTAGGTCACTGTGAAATCCATTCAAAATCTTGTCCGGGCCATAACTTTTTTGTTCTTTTACTTTGATTAATGAAATTTTACACAAATGTGAAGCTTAATCTAAGAATGTGCCATACTTTTAATTTTTTTTTTCATCTAGGTCACACCCCAATATAGTAGTCCATTCAACCTCGTGGGCGACGAGCGGGGGACTATGTATTGCTCTGCAATACTCATTAACTTGTTAATATACATGTGATAATAAAGTCAACACTCCGAAAGCCTCTTTCCCCCTGAGGAAGACCCCAGAGGGGGTCGAAACGTTGGGGAGGCTTTCCTATGTTATATATTTTTGCAACTCTCTCGTTCTGGTTGGTTTCTTCCTCACTTTTTTACGATAAGATTCTAGATACTGTTCTTCAACCAGGAGTCAAATTGGCTGAAACCTGGTAATAATTTTAGTAGCTTGGTGGATCCCCCTATATGATGTGATGTGCCAGAACATTATATTCCTTTTTTATTTGAATTTGTGGAAACTTGAATCAAAATTGAAAAATATTGATCAAGTGTCCCATAAGCCATAGTGGAATCAACCAATTACCATCAGTCAAATCATTTCCCATAACGTTTTGTCCTCTTTGCAGATCTCCCAACTTGGTTGAACCCCCAATTTTCTAATTTGTCCATCTCCTATATTTTTGTCTGTCTCCTCCATTATAAAATACTTAGTCTCCCTTTACTTTTTATTTTTTGAGATTGAGCTGTTTTGTATGCTAAGTACCTTGGTACCTCTGTCTGGGTGAACAATACCCCTGTGTGATGTGCTACATGTTTTGCAGATATGACAGTTGGTTCTTGTCTGGCGAAAAAGAAATAATAGAACTTGAGTTGAAACATCATTTGACTATTTGTACTAAAGCAATCATTACTGTCACCAGGTCACTGGACCTTACTTGGCCAGTGCCAAGTTGTGGCAACAAACTGGATCCTTTCCTTTCAAGCACTGACCATATATATTTCTGATCTCATGATACAATGTACCAGTACATCATTTCCAAATTAAGTTAGCATTGCATCATTTACAAGTGCTGATAATGCATAAAAAATGGTGTCTGTGTGTTTTAATATGACAGGTAAATGGTCATGCAAAGGAAGACATTGCCAGTCAAATCTCAGGCTATAGAAAGACAGGGCAAGTGTTGATGAAAGTAGATACCTGATGTGCCAAATGCCTGACTGGTTTGGTCCATAACTGGACTCATCAGAGGCGAGTGAGTTCTGCTCAACCTCACGCTCGCCATGGGTTGGTCAACAATCCTGGTTCATGAGTATCAGAAGGTCTCAAGTATTTTGCCAAGGCCTATTTCTGTTATATACTGAACCCCAATGAAAAGTATCCACATAAAAAAATTAACACATTAATTTTGTAAGTTACTAAGTACTGTGTGTGCATATATGCATGGTTTGGAGCCTACATCAGGGTCATTCAGGACAACTTTTTAACTTTTGCTGGGTTGTTACATAATGCATGTGACTTTTGTGCACCGAATATGGCTTCTGACCACCACTCCTATTGGATGGCTAAAATGACCTGATGTTTTCAGTGGCTTTAAAAAGGGATGTTCAGCCAAGAAAAAAGCCAGTGGTCTCAGGTGTGTTGAGGCGATTATGCCGCGTCTGAGCCAAGGTCAAAGACACCATGCTTTGGGGCTTGCAGAGGGTGGAGTCCCAATCACTCAAATCGCACAAAGAATGGGGTGTACTCGGCGCACCATCCAACGACTAATTGAACGGCAACAAGAAACTGGATCCGTAGATGATCGGCCTAGGCCTGGCCGAGAAAGAGTGACAACACCTGGCCAAGACCGTCACATCCGGCTGATGCACCTGCGAGACCGTTTCCGTACAGCAGCCCAAACAGCCCGTGAGACTCAAGGGGTGAATCACCGTCCTGTCAGTAGTTCTAATGTGGAGAGGCGACTGAGGAGCAGTGGCCTAACAGCCAGAAGACCTTACAGGGGTAACCTGCTGACCCAACCCAGAAGAGAAAGACGACTGCAGTGGTGTAGAGCACACTCCAGGTGGACTCGCCAGCAGTGGAATACCGTCCTTTTTACTGACGAGTCCCGTTTTTGTGTCAGCAGAGCAGATGGCAGAGAACGTGTGTGGCGCCGGACTGGGGAGAGATATGCAGATGCCTGTGTCCGTCAGGCAGATCGATGGGGTGGACCCTCTGTCATGGTGTGGGCAGGCATCAGCAACCGCTACCGGACACCCCTAGTGGTCATTCAAGGGATCCTCAATGCTAGGCGGTACATTGATGAGGTGCTGGAGCCGCACATGGTCCCATTTATGGAGCAGCATCAAGATCTGGCGATCTTTCAGCAGGACAATGCACGTGCACACTCTGCAAGATTAACAATGAACTTTCTCAATGAGAACAACATCAATGTCATGGAATGGCCAGCGTTCTCACCCGATCTGAGCCCTATTGAACATTTGTGGGATCAGTTAGGCCAAGGTATTCAACGGAGGACACCTAGGCCTACTACCCGAAACCAGCTGATCCAAGCTCTGCAGGAAGAATGGAATAATGTTCCCCAACACAGAATTCAAACCCTGGTCAGCAGTATGCGCCGCAGATGTATAGCATGTGTTGATGCTCGAGGTGGCCACATCCCATATTGAACAGAAAAATTTGTGTGACTTTCAATTAGGGCAGTTAATGACATTTTTTGCCTGTAAGTGACGTTAATGTCGGTAGAGCGTGACATTATTTTTACGCCAGAAAAGTGAATGCTTTGTTTAGTTCTAAGCACGTCTAGGTATGAAATGTTTCAAGTATAAACAATAAAATACTTCAAAATTGGCATGTGGATACTTTTCATTGGGGTTCAGTATAGTTAACAAGATTGATTCAATTGAACATTTTGTGATTCTGTGTTTGAAATATAGTTTTCATATATATGTTAACAAAAAAGTTTTTTAAAAAATGTGCAACTGGTCATACAATTTCATTGTATTTGTAGATATATATCACACTGTCAGACATTGATCATACATCATTCCAATGAGGCTCTATCATTTTGGAATGCTAACATTGGCCTGTCCTATGTTGGAATATTTCAACTTGGGCCAGATTCCGATGTGGGTTCGAACAATACTAGACAACCAACTCATCCCCATGGTACATGTATTAAATGCATTTTGTTTGTTGTTTTTTTTTTTGTTTGTTTTTTTTTTTTCTTGTTTTTTTTTTGTTTTTTGTTTTTTGTTTGTTTTTATGCAGGGGTAGGGGCCCCTGCATATTGTTATTGCGAAAATCCAGGCGTTTGCGTACGTGTTACGTAACCTATACACCACAGTACACTGGATTATGTCTGAAATAATACAGTTTTAAGTGTGCACGATGTGAGAAAAGCCAATAAAATGTTCATTCAACATGTTTTATTTAAGTTGTGTCGTGTCTTTTTTTCAAAAAGCGCTAGTTTACTGTTGAGGGGTCGTTTCAAGAATCATAAAGGACCGCTACACAAATCGTAAAGTTGCCCTAGTTTTTGTTGATGGTTTAAATAATTTTGTACCATGTGACAAAGTTTATTGTCAGCCAGACAGAGCCAGAATTTAGTGTCAATGTTCTTAAAAACCATCCCTAATAAAAAAACGGGACAAAATATTCAAGTTACTGTAAAAATATATAAAGTTTGAGGTACATCGAGAGGAACTGTTTTGTACGAAAGGAGCTGCAGTCCTGTGACAGCGGTCGCCACGAGGCTATCACATGTCAACAAGGTCAAGGTCAACCATTAAACAAAGGAAGAACTGGACTCGCACGTGTTGACCAGTGTTTACGTTTAGATGCATCACTGGGCACACGAACGGAAATAGTGGACTGGCGACAGCATTAAGTGGATTTTAATTACGAGGTTGTGATACAAAGTGTGGAGCGGTAATTTTGTTTAATAAAACTTAATTAGCATACAAATGTTACAAACTGGCAGAATACTTCACCGCAACGATGCTTCGTTTGTTCATCATGAAAGATGTCATCATACACGCGATGGCGGGGAAGCCTGATTGATTTTGGAACATTCGTCACTATATAGTTTTTCGGGTCTTTTCGATTAAAATTTTATGGGCGCTGTTTCAAGAAGTTAACAAGATGATCGAGTTAATCTGTTGTGTTATGCTTGGTGCAGAGGGACTACGAGGCCGACGTGGTGAGGCACAGGGGCTCATGACGTTTAATAAGTTATGCATGGAGGGCGGGTTGACTGTGGGCGTCAGACTGTTGGCCTTTACTGAAACCACGCTTTCACCGTCTGTGCGAAGAAAAAAGTGCACAAATCCGAGTACAGTAGTCCCGCTTTTGAGCGACCAACCCCTGCGCAGACCAAAAAGCGGTTGTATAATGCAGGTGGTCTCTCATTGGAGGAGCCCCATACTCACGAGCTGAACACTAACAGTAACAGCTCAAATCCTGGGCGGCCTTTCCCTGGTGGTAGCAAGGTACACAAATTTCTGCAACCACCAGTTCATCATGATCGATTACATATGCTTTGGGAAAAAACACGATTTATTATATTTAACCATTACAACCCTTAAAATCTTTATTTCAATAACGAATGCTTGCCTTGGTGGTGAAACTAGTGAAAGACGTGTGTTGCAACTTGAAAATATTTGCCGGTCCTGAGTTGTGTCTTTCCATTACGCTCAGCCTCAATGGGGTTGATGCATAATCCCGTACGGAGCTTTCGCTTGCGAAGTAATGAGCTTAAAGTTAACTGTCATAAAATTGTTTTGATGATATAACTCACTTCCCTAACTTTATTCTACATGTTCCATGGAGCCTAACTCACGGTAGTTCATAAGTTATGGATCAAAATAAGACTCGGCATTTTCTTACTGCCACCACGTGTGTTTTGGGCAGCATGTTTACCTCGATCTGAACCGTGGGAATAATAGATCAACCCACCTGGTCAGTGTTGGTCGCTGAGTCATGCAGGCAAGCACGTGCTTGATCGGGGTTTTGATCCAGCGAAAGTTATCATCGTTCATTTTATAAATATTCTATCATAAAACGTCGTTCAATTAGAAATGAGAACACTAAATAATATTTCTGTAGCTTTGCTCGTATCTGCCAGGGTTAGGTAAGGTTTCGCATGCAAAAAGAGATGACCACGTGGGTTGTTGATCTGCGGGGAAATGATAGATAGTGTTCAAACGGTACATGGGCTTACAGAATTAGGTTTGTTAAGTTTCTCTTTGTATTAAAGAAGATTGTTCCGAACATTTCCGGAGATTGTCGGCAACCTTCGTCGTGCATTTGGATTTGAAGTATTTCAAGGTGGATGATGTGAACGATCATGAGTGCGAGCGACCAAGTTCCCACCACAAGGAAATTTCTGCCGATCATTATGAGGTTTAGTTCAGAAAACGATCCATGATATCCCAGCATACATTTTTTTCTACTCAGTCACAAATCACGGTTAAGTAAACAGGTCCAATAACGAAATAAACACCCTCACCCCCCCCCCACCCCATTTGTATAATGTGGTCACAAAATCTGTTCATTTGGCATGGTTGCTGGTCGCGTTTAACAGGTGGTCGTTCATAAGAGGTAAATTATCAAGGAAAAATAAGTGACCGAATTTGGTCCTTCAAACCAGGTGGTCATTTATACGAGGGGTCGTTCAATACAGGGAGAGACCCATATATGGGTTAGGGCAATGGTCATGGATGCTATCGGTATATTTCAGTCAATTTCCATATACAGTGTTGGCAAATTATTCACAAGATACAGTGTTTTTCATTCAAATTCAAATGAAAAATAAATTTAGAAATTGGTCTTCTTTTAATCATGGATCGTTGAGGCCTCGATTTTTTCTATTTTTTTAAATATTTTTTGTGTGTGTTTTTCCTATTTTTGTTTCCTCCAGAACCGTCACTCAGATTGAGCAGAAACTTGGTGGAGATGTTCTTTGTGGAAGGGTCCAAGTTTTTCACTAGGTGGCACTGCTGTGGATTCCTGATTTTTGCCGTTTTTTGTTTTTGTTTTTTAGCTCAGCTGACTTGTCAGTCAGCTGAGCTTTTGTTAGGGTCCGTCCTCTGTCTGTCCACAATTTACATTTTCGACTTCTTCTCAAAAACCGTTGGCCAGATCCGCTTCAAACTTAGTGGGGATGTGCCTTGGGTAGGTCTCTACCAAGTTTGTTCAAATGGTCACGCTTTACTGATTTTGGGATTTTTTATGAATTTTTTTGTTCTTTTTGGGGGCAAATCTTAAAGAATCTTCTTCTCCGAAACTGCCCGGCCAATTGCTTTGATATCCCACAGGGACCCTGCCGGGGACACCTAGTTCTTAGTTTGTTCACCAGGTGTCGCTGCGATTTTTTTAAATGAATTTTTGTACGTTTTTGCTATTTTCGACTTCTTCTGCAGAACCGTCACTCAGATTAAGCTGAAACATGGTGGATATGTTCCTTGTAGAAGGGTCAAACAAAGTTGTTCACTAGGTGGCACTGCTGTGGATTCCTGATTTTTAATGATTTTTTTCAATTCAGGTACTTGATGGTCAATGCAGCTTTCCTATTGATTACTATACTAGTCAATGGACATTCTAATGCTAATTCATATTTTTAGCTGACTTGTCAGTTAGCTGAGCTTTTTTGAGGGTCTGTCGTCTGTCCGTCCGTCATCGTCCACAATTTACATTTTCGACTTTCGAAAACCGTAAGGCAGATTTACTTCAAACTTGGTGGGGTGTACCCTGGGTGAATGTCTACCAAGTTGGTTCAAATGGTCATGCTCCAGTGATTTTTTTGATTTTTTTTGAATTTTTTTTGTTGTTCTTTTTTTGGGCAAATCTTAAAATATCTTCTCAGAAACCGCTCACCCAGTTGCTTTGATATCTCACAGGGACACTCTTGGGAACTCTTAGTTCAGAATTTTTTTATCAGGTGGTGCTGCAATTTTTTTCCATTTTTTTGTGAGTTTTTGTGTTTTTGTTATTTTCGACTCCCTTTCCAGAACCGTCACTCGGATCAAGCTGAAACTTGGTGGATATGTTCCTTGTAAAAGGGTCAAACAAACTTCTTCAAAAGGTTGACTCGGTTAATTTTTTCATTCATTTTTTGAGAAAGTACAAAATGAAAAAAAAAATTTTTTTTACAAAACCTGAACATGGAGATTTCTTGTAATGGAAACAACTTAGATAATTTGCGCCATATTTATGTCCCACTTTGTAGAAATGGACTTTTGATAGGTCTCTACATATTTTATTCAAATGGTCACACTGCATTGATTTTTGCATAATTTTTTGTGTAAATTTTTAAAAATAAGCAGATGCATGTCAGCTGAGCACAGGATAATCATGATCCTCTTGTTTTGCTTTTTTTTTTTCTATTCAGGTACTTGTTAAATGCATCTTCTCTATTCCTTACTATGCAAGTCAATGGGCATTTTAATGGCAATTCACATTTTGGACTTCTCTGAAGAAACTGTTTGTCAGATTTACTTCAAACTTGGTGGCAATGTACCTTGGGTGGGTCATCTACCAAGTTTGTTCAAATGGTTATGCTCCAGTGATTTTTGGATTTTTTATGATTTTTTGTTTAAATCGTTAAAAGTTTATCATGCGAATTTCTTGTAATGTGTATAACTTAAATAATTTTGGCCAGATTTGTGCCAAACTTGTTAGGGATGTACGTTTTATAAATATCTACCATATTTTGTTCAAATGGTTATATGTTTTTCAATTCTGGTGCTTATCGGTAAATGTACCTATTCTGTTGTTTGCAAGTCAACTGGAATTCTAATGCATTCTAATGGTAAATCACATTTTGGACTTCTCTGTATAAATTGTTTGTTAGATTTACTTCAAACTTGGTGGCAATGTACCTTGGATGGGTTTGAACCAAGTTTGCTCAAATGGTCATGCTCCAGTGATTTTTGGATTTTTTATAATTTTTTTCAAAAATCGTTGAAAAAGTTTTAATAGGAAAGTTTAACATGGGAATTTCTTGTAATGTGTATAACTTAAATAATTTTGGCCACATTTGTGCCAAACTTGGTATGGGTATACGTTTTATATTTTTTGGATATACGTTTTATATTTTTTGTCTACCTAATTTGTGCAAATGGTCATATTCTAGTGATGTTTGGACCTTGACCACATTCCCAAGGTCACAGGACAACTGACACAAAATTTACTGTTCACTTGATAACTTGAGATCTGTTCTGAGTTAAGACCTTGATGTTGCACATGTTAATGTTTCTCTATGAAAGTCAGGCTTACACAGTACATGAGTGACCTTGACCTCGTTTCTGCAGTCACAGTGCAATATACATGAATTTTACTTTTATTTTTAATTTGAGAACTACTTGAACTGGGAACTTGATGTTGCACATGTTAGTGATCCTCTGAAAAGGTCAGACTTACTCCGTACATGGGTGGCCTTGATCCTATTCCAAGTTCACAGAGCTGCAAGTGTGATGAATGTCTAGGTCAGCTGAGGATGGGCTGTTCACATAGCCCTCTTGTTTATGATTTTTTTGTTTTTTGGGGGGCAAATCTTAAAAATTCTTCTTCTCGGAAACTGCTCACCTGATTGCTTTGATATCACACAGGAACACTCCTAGGCACTCCTGGCTCTGAATTTGTTCACCAGGTGGTGCTAAGATTTTTTTTGTGTCTTATTGCCATTTATAACTTCTACGTTTCTCAGATAAAGCTGAAACTTGGTGGATATGTCCCTTGTGGAAGGGCCAAACAAAATTGGTCACTAGGAGGCACTGTTGCGGATTCCTGATTTTTAATGATTTTTTCAATTCGTGTACTTGTTGGTAAATGCACCTTTCCTGTTGCTTACTCAAGTCAATGGGCATTCTAATGCTAATTCAATTTTTTGACTTCTTCTGCCAAACCTGGCAATGTACCTTGGGTGGGTCTCTAGCAGATTTGTTCAAATCAAAATTTGGAGTTCTTATGAATTTTTCTGTTCTTTTTTGGGACAAATCTTAAAAAAAATCTTCTCTGAAACTGCTCACTCGATTGCTTTGATGTCACACAGGAGCATGCCTAAGGACCCCTAGTTCTGTTTTTGTTCACCAAGTTGCGCTGCGATTATTTATATTTTTTATGTTTTTTTGTGTTTCATTGCTATTTTTGACTTCTTTTACAGAACCGTCACTCACATTAAGCTGAATGTTGGTGGATGTGTTCTTTGTGGAAAGGTCAAACAAAATAGTTCACTAGGTTGCAATGCTCTGGATTACTGATTCTTCACAATATTTTTAATTCGGGTATTTACTGGTAAATGCACCTTTCCTATTGATTACTATGTAAGTCAATGGGTATTCTAATGCTGATTCACATTTTTACCTGTTCATACAAAACTGGCATTCAAATTCACTTTAAACTTGGTGGCAATGTACCTTGGTTGGGGTCTCTAACAGATTTGTTTAAATGGAAACACTCCATTGATTTTTGGATTTTTTATGAATTTCTTTGTTCTTTTTGGGGACAATTCTTAAAAAATGGCAAGTGTATATGTACATGTCAGCTGAGCACAGGACTGTTACAGTCCACTTGGTTTATAAACTAAGTAAAGCATAAGCAAGGAACTGGGTATTATTTTCATAAATTTTATTCAACAAAATGTTTTTGTTACACCTGAACAGTCTTTCCTTCAATTATTTCAATTTGTTCAACAGCTCTAGATACAGGCCTACATATGCTTTGCCCCTGCATTTAGGCCACCAGGCCTTGTTTTTTTTTGTTTTTGTTTTTCATTTTTGGTTTTTACCTCAGCTGACTTGTCAGTCAGCTGAGGTTTTTTGAGGGTCCGTCGTCCGTCCGTCGTCTGTCGTCCGTCGTCCGTCCGTCGTCCACAATTCACATTTTCGACTTCTTCTCAAAAATCATCAGCCAGATTCACTTCAAACTTGGTGGAAATGTGCCTTGGGTGGGTCTCTACCAAGTTTGTTCAAATGGTCACGGTCCAGTGATTTTTGGATTTTTAATGAATTTTTTTGTTCTTTTTTGGGTAAATCTTAAAAAATCTTCTTCTCCGAAACCACTCATCCAATTGCTTTGATATCACACAGGAACACTCCCTGGGACTCCTAGTTCTTAATTTGTTCACCAGGTGGCGCTGCAATTGTTTCCTAATTTTTTATGAATTTTTGTGTGTTATAGCTATTTTCGACTTCTTCTGCAGAACCGTCACTCAGATTAAGCTGAAACATGGTGGATATGTTCCTTGTAGAAGGGTCAAACAAAGTTGTTCACTATGTGGGAATGCTGCAGATTCCTGATTTTTAACGATTTTTTTTAATTCGGGTACTTGTCGGTCAATGCAGCTTTCCTAGCTATTGATTACTATGGAAGTCAATGGGCATTCTAATGCTAATTCGCATTTTCTACTTTTTCTCCAAAACCGTCATCCAGATTAACTTCAAACTTTGTGGCAATGTACCTTGGGTGGGTTTCTACCAATTTTGTTCAAATGTTCATACCCAGTGATTTTTGGATTTTTAATGAATTTTTTTGTTCTTTTTTTTGACAAATCTTAAAAAATCTTCTTCTCCGAAACTGCGTACCCAATTGCTTTGATATCGTACATAGACACTCCCGGGGACACATAGTTCCCAATTTGTTCACCAGGTGGCGCTGCAATTTTTTTAGGAATTTTTTGTACGTGGTTTTGCTATTTTTCACTTGTTGTCAGAACGGTCCCTCAGATTAAGCTGAAATGTGATGGATATGTTGTTGTGGAAGGGTCAAACAGTTGTTTACTAGGTGGCACTGCTTTGGATTCCTGATTTTTAAGGATTTTCAATTTGGGTACTTATCGTTCGATGCAGTTTTCCTATTGATTACTATGTAAGTCAATGGGCATTCTAATGCTAATTCACAGGACAACTGACACGAAATTTACTGTTTACTTGATAACTTGAGATCTGTTTTGAGTTAGCTACACATGTTAATTATTCTGTATGAAGGTCATGCTGAGACAGTACATGAATGACCTTGACCTCATTTGTGGGGTCACAGTGCAACATACATGAATTTTACTCTTCATTATAACTTGAGAGCTACTTTAACTTTGATGTTGCACATGTAAGTGTTCTTCTATAAAGTTCAGACTTACTCAGAACATGGTGTCCTTGATCCTTTCCCAAGTTCATAGAGCTGCAAGTGTGATGAATGTCAAGATCAGCTGAGGCATGGGCTGTTCACACAGCCCTCTTGTTGTTTTTGCCTTAGCAAAGTAGGGGTTGATTGTGACCTACTAGAGTCCCCACCAGATTTATGGTCCAGTGATTTGGGGATAAATTGTATGAATTTTTGAGGCAAATGTTAAAAAAATCTTCTCCAAAACCGCTCACCCAATTTGCTTTGATATCACACAGACAATCGCAGAGACTCCTTGTTCTTAATTTGTTCAGCAGGTGCCACACAATTTTATTCTATTTTTTATGATTTTTTGTGTGTTTTCGCTTGTTTGGATGACTTCTCCAGAACAGTCACTAAGATTTTAATAGTGGGAACTTGGATAAGTTCCTTGTGGAAGGGTCAAACAAAGTTTTTCACTTGGTGGCACTGCTGTGGATTTCTGATTTTTAACAACTTTTTCAATTCAGGTACTTACTGGTAATGCACCTTTCCTATTGATTACTATGCAAATCAATGTGCATTCTAATGCTAATTCACATTTTGGACTTCTGAGGAAACTGTCAGTCAGACTCAGATTGAATTCAAAGTTGGTGGCAATGTCTCCACCAAGTTTGTTCAAATTGTCATGTTCCAGTGATTTGTTTGGCTTTTTAGGGTTTATTTCAAAAAATGTTGAAAAGTTTTATTTTAATGAGAAAGTTTAACATGAGAATTTCTTGTAATTGTTCTACCTTGAATAATTTTAGCCAAATATGTGTCAAATGTGGAAGGGATGTACCTGTGATAAGTGTCTATTATGTGCAAGTGGTTATGCTCCTGTGATTTTTTATATTTTTTATGATGGACCTTGCAGGGCTAGAAATAGGACTGATCCCCTAGTCCATACGAAGTAAAACTTGTAACACACTAGTAAATTTGCCAATTTGATGCACATGTCCAAAATATAATTCAATTAGAATAAGACACCATTTGGTTGGCAGAGAAGTGAAATTTTTTCCTCATTTCTAGCACTGCCTTGGTGTTGCACATGTTAGTGTTCTTTCGTAGAGGTCAGATTTACTCAGTACATGTGTGACCTTCATCCTGTCTCAAGTTCACAGAACCACAAATGTTAAGAATCTCTAGGTCAGCTGAGCATGGGCTGTTCAGACAGCCCTCTTGTTTTGTGTATTGAGCTGAATACGCAACCCAATATATACAAAATTCATGTGGGCTCTAGTTGTGGTGGCCTATTGGGTTGTATGTTAAAGTAATCAGTAATAAGTATAATTTCAGTTACATGCCTAGATTTATAAGGAAAAGATGATGTGTATATATATATTATATATATGTATGGTAGTTTTCAAGTCATTAAGTTGCAAATTACAATGGAAATTAATGGGAATACACAACTCTAGCCCTCCTGACTGAAATGCCCTCGACAGAAAGGATAGGAGAATCTACTGTAGTTGCTATTTCCTATTTTCAGCAAAACATGTTTTGTATGAAGATGAAATGTAAGAAAAAAATATTAAAGAGCTCTGACAATTTACATACAGACTCTTTTGGGTGAATTGACCAGGTAAAGCTTAAACTAGGATGGCTATAGGTTAGATTCCCCGGTTTGGGGTTTTAGTTTAGGCCTATTGTTACTTTTTTTATGTAAAATTTTTTTAGTTCAGCTGACTTGTCAGTTACCTGAGCTTATATTGTGGTCCCATGTCTGTCGTCAACACTTTACGTTTTCGACTTCTTCGCTAAAACCATTGGCCAGATGCATATAATACTTGGTGGGTTTGTACCAAGTTTGCTCAAATGGTCATGCTCTAGTGATTTTTGGATTTTTTTTTATGATTTTCTTGGTTCATTTTCTGGTCAAATCTTTAAAAAATCTTCTCCAAAACCATATGGCCAATTCTTTCAAAATTGCTTAGGGAGACTTCTGGGGATCCTGAGAACAGGTGGCACTGTGATTTTTCAAATAGATTTATAAATGTAAAAAAAGTATTTTTTCATTATTTTTACCCTTCAGCCTTGTAAGGCCAACCGGTATTGTCGTACCCTGCACCGTCTGTCCTTCCGTCCCATGGTTTTACCACCATAACTTCAGAAATTTTTGAGACAGGACTTTCAAACTGCACATGATATTACACTCCTATATGGCCTACTTTTTGTGCAAGCATAGTTGAGCTTAACATAATTCTCAAGGTCACACATGCTAAGCAACGTTACCGCTCTAACTATTGAAAGCCTGCATCTAGCAATCCAAATCTTACACACAAGAAGCTTCATAGAGTGATCTAAAAGCCTATTGAAAATCGAGGTCATAGCTTTATATTTGACCTACTTTTTGAGGTCCAGGTTCAAGTGCACATTGGTGGTATCAATTGGTATAAGTAAGGAAGTTTTTAAGTAAGGTACATGAAATTTTATACACACATGTATCACAACCAAAGAATGTGTCATGAATCAAAAGTAGGTCAGTAGATCAAGTATCTTGGTCACAGTGACCTATTCATTGAAATTTTGTTTACCACTATAACGTCAGAAATTTTGCAGACAGGACTTTCAAATTGCACATGACAGTACACTCCTATATGGCCTACTTTGTGTGCAAGCATAGTTGACCTTGACCTAATTCTCAAGGTCACACTGGTCACATGTGCTGAGCAACGTTACCACTCTAACTATTGAAAGCCTGCATCTAGCAATCTAAAGCTTACTCACAAGAAGCTTCATAGAGTGATCTAGAAGCCTATTGAAAATCAAGGTCATAGCTGAGCTCTATATTTGACCTACTTTTTAAGGTCAAAGGTCAAGTGCACAATCTTGGTATTGGTATAAGTAAGGAAGTATTTAAGTCAGTTACGTGAAATTTTATACACACGTGTATCGTAACCAAAAATGTGTCATGAATTAAAAGTAGGTCACTAGGTGAAGTATCTGGGTCACGGTGACCTATTCATTGAAATTTTGTTTACCACTATAACTTCAGAAGCTTTTGAGACAGGACTCTCAAATTGCATATGATAGTACACCACTATATGGCTTGCTTTGTGTGCAAGCATATTGACTTTGACCTAATTTTCAAGGTCACACACGGGTCACCAGTTTGCTGAGTGACATTGTGCATCCAGAAATCTAAATCTCAAAACAAAAGAAGCAACATAAGGCGATCTAGAAGGCTATTGAAAGTCAAGGTTATACCTCTATATTTGACCTAATGTTTTTGAGGTCAAAGGTCAAGTGTACAATAGTAGTATTTGTGCAGGTAAGAAAGTTTTAAAGTCAGTTTTATGAAACATCACACACATATATCACAAGCAACACATTCTTATACACCTCTTTAAGGCCTGCACTTAGTTCAAACACAGTTTTCCAGTTCACCAGGTTTTTCTTACATAATGCTTGCATGTTTCTAGAATGGCACCAAACCAAAATAGAGGCCACATGGATTCCAACTTTTGAGTTTTGCTGCAGTTGCCTGAATGAAGCCTTTGCCCTACAATGGATATAAGTTAACTCTGGTTGTTTCATATACCTATATTTCAGTATCCCCTGATAAATGGGGGGGGGGGTATTCAATTACATACCCCAAAATTAAAGCAAAAGAGATTGAAGGCGGCCGAAGGGTACTGCATTCTTTGAACAGTATTTTTTTAGTTCTCCAAAAGGGTCACTTAGATTATGCTCAAACTTGGTGGAAATGTTCATTGTAGAAGGGCCAAACTAAGCTGTTCACAAGTTGGCGTTACTGTGAATCCCTGGTTTTAAATGAATTTTTCAATTCGAATACTTATCAGTTAATCCTTTCCCCCTCAAGTCCACCATATCCGGCTTCATCAAGCTCCCCTTCAAGTCAGGGGAACCTATTTTTGAATGGATGTATGGAAATCGTTTTTCCTCTTTTTTATCAAGTCATTTAAGATAGGAAAATCATGAAAACCGTCAGCTGAAGTAGGCATTTTTGCATCATTTCCTTTATATCGCCATGCCAACATGGTAGCTTTTTTGCAGGATGGAACGTTTGTTAGGTGAAATTACTGATCATGCAAAGACCCTCAATCAACTTTACAGTGTTTACAATGCATATTCAGCACATTAAATGAATATTATTTGAGTCTTCCGCTGCTCATGTCCACATGTTTTGTTCACTTTGCATCTTTCCCCTTTAGTATAGTTTGTGTGGGATGTTTCTCCATCAAAATTTAGTAATGAACAGCAAAAATAAACTTTTGGTGTCACATTTATCTCACCCGTTTTGGGAAGTTCATTGGAGAACGGCATCCATGGTTGTTGGTCGGTTGCATACTAAATTTTTATTGTCTTAGCTCACTTTCTCAATGATAAGCATAGATTCACACATCCTGGTGAATCTTAATAAAAAAACTGCACACAGATATGAACATTCTACAGGAACAGTGCATCTACACTTTCCTGGGCCCTAACACAAGGCAAGGGCCAGTTAACCCTAGGGTGTCCCTTCCGATCAACCCAATACAAATATTTCTCACCAAACCAGGTCGAAGTCAGAGGGAGATCCCTAGCCAGGGAATCCCCATTCTGGTCCTGACATCACCAATGGGAACCAGATTCATATTATGACAGACATACTCAATTGTGTTAGGTCAGTGCTGCTGAAACGTAAACACAAACCCACGTGTAACAGAACTGCAACAGCATGCTACTTGGGTATCAACAGTTTATAAGCGGCTCCTGAAGAGATACACACCGTATCAAAACCAGTCGAACCAGTCAGAGTTTGCCATTCAATGGCTACTTGCCAAGTCTTGCTCAGGTTCATGTTTATTGGTTTCAGTGCATTGATCTGCACTTATTGGATACTATCGTCAAATTTGACTGATTTTTGCTGCAGGAAATATCGACATACATGACCATGCAAAATGAACAGATTTTGCGACTACAAAACACAAATTTGAGCCATATTCAGCCATTACGCCTCAAATCGGCCAAGAGAACACATGCACGCAACTCGTCCAGTTATAAAATTGACATGATTCTTGTCGAACTTAGTGCAAACGATTAAGGACTTCTTTCAACAGTAAATTTCCTAAAACAATTTTTTAATTTGATCAATCTGTATCTATTCCTCATTTCAAATTCTCGCATAGGATCTTTCTATTTGTTTACATTTTTACAATGGCAGTGAATGTGGCATACTGCGCATATATCAGACCTCTCCATAGCAGATCTGAGAGGACTTCGACCACTATATTTCTTTCTCTGTATGACGGGATATTATAGATTGTTTTCTGAACTCAAATTCATAATGATCGGCAGAAATTTACTTGTGATGGGAACTTTATCGCTCGTACTCATGATCGTTCACATCATCCACCTTGAAATGATTCAAATCCAAATGCACGACGAAGGTTGCCGACAATCTCCGGAAATGTCCGGAACAATCTTAGTCTTTTCCCGGAGATCGACAACCCACGTGGTCATCAATTTTTTGCATGCAAAACCTAACCTAACCGTGGCATATAAGCGCAAAGCTTATTCAGTGTTCTTATTTCTAATTGAACGATGATAACTTTTGCTAGATCAAAACCCCGACCAAAAACGTGCTTGGCTACATGACTGCGACCGACACTGACAAAGTGGGTCGATCTATTTTTACCACGGTTCAGATTGAAGTAAACATGGCGCCCAAAACACACGTGGTGGCTGTGGGAAAATGCTGAGTCTAATTTTGATCCATAGCTTATGAATTACGGTGAGTTAGGGTCCACCGAACAAGTAGAATAAAGTTAAGACAGTGAGTTATGCCATCAAAACAATTTTACAACAGTGTAAGCTCATCAAGCCCATTGACTAATTGAACGTAATGGGAAAAAGACAAAACTCATGACCGGCAAATATTTTCAAGTTGCGACACACATCTTTCAGCACCCAGACAAGACTTCTTTATTGAAACAAAGATTTTTAAGGGTTGTAATAATTGTTAAATTTAATGATTGATTTCTTTTCAAAGCATATATAATCAATCATGATGAGCTGGTGGTGACAGAACTTTGCGTACCTCGCTACCACCAGCCAGGGGAAGGCCACCCTGGATTTGAGCCGTTTAGGTCGTGCATGTAGGGTTCCTCCAATGAGCGACCACCTGCATTATACGACCGCTTTTTGGTCTGCGCTAGGGGTGGTTGCTCAAAAGAGGGACTACTGTATACATGTACATTATGAACATCATCAAAATGAAGCATACAACAAATGTACCAGTTTTGCTCATAACATTTGTGTCTTGTGAACATGCTTGCATTGAACTTGTTTATAAAGTTAACATCTTTTTTCACTTTCAGAAATTCAGTTTGATCAGAATGGAGCGTACAGCCAATGTTCCAGTTTTGGTAATAAAATTACTGTCTTGTTCACATAGTTGAAGTGAACATGTTCGCAAAGTCCAAAAGAAAATGTAAAATTATTTTTGTTACTTTCAGAAATTCAAGTATAACCCAAGTGCAAAGCCATTCTTGCCAGGAAGTAATGGTAGTCGCACCAACAGAAGCATGGGACTTAATATAGATCCATCTGGGGATGTATTTGTAACTGGGCAAGGTAAAAGATATCCAGACTACCAAAATGGGCAGGTAAGATACTTGTGGAAACTATGTCAAATCCCCAAATGTCCACACTCTGTCTCATACACATTAGGAACTTTTCAACTCATACACATTAGGAACTTTTCAACAGGTATTACTTTGCAACCGTTGAAGCATTCAAAATAAGTCTGAGAAAAAGTGTAAGGATTGTATTCCATGTACTTTTTCAGCATAGCTTATTGAGATACAGTCATTTTAGTATACATGTACAGTACAGACTTACAAACATACATGTACATGTACGTGTCAGCATCAGATGGAAAATTTTGATTCTTCACTATAGGAATACTAAATTTGATGTTCCACAAGTGCTTGTATCGTACATGTTTCTTATTGCAAATTTGGTGCCACTGAACAGGTCCTTGAGGAACTACAGGTGTTCTGAAATGGTTCAGTGGTAAAACAGGTTTTGCAGGGGGTTCTGTTGAGGCTTGGGTATATTTAAAAAAAACGAAACATAAAAATTCAAATTTTACTCCAGTGAGACAAAAGACCCAACCAAATTTATTATTACATCCCGCACAAGAGAACTTTGGACGGGAAGGTAAGGTGAAACAGGGTAATTATAACAGTGTCATAAGGACAATATTTCACCCCCAGTAGGCCTGCATGGGGGGCAAAAGGTTTGTACCTGGTCCCAAAATCACTCTCTTCTTTCAACAAGGCTTTCTAGGCCATATTTCCTGAACTGTGACACCTACATCTACCAATTTGGTGTTTGGACCGTTCAGAGGGTGGTGGTTTGCTCACACCAGAATTGGGTTACTGTGACCTTGATCTTGACTTTTGACCTCCCCTTAAAGCTTGAGCTCGTCTGGGCCATATTTCCTCCACCAAAACACCTGATAGCTACCAAATTTGGTGTGTGTAAAGGGTGTGTTGCTCACAAAAATTAGGTCACTATGACCATGACCTTTTGTCATATTTCCTATACTGTAGCACCTACAGATACCAAATGTGATGTTTGAACACTTCATAGGATAGAGTCTTGTTAAAAGAGTAGATGAGTGTGAAAGAGTTAAAAATAAAAAAAATAAAAAAAAAACTTTAAATGTTGAGGAATGAAAGTTGTATGGACAGTGCTTTTCCTTCAAGTATGAGACATGCATCTTATTTTCCTGCCAATTTATCTTTCCTGGTCTGTAGGCAACAGTGATAATCATCTTCAATGATATAGGCGTATTGATGGATACAGGATGGATGACAATAACATTGGCCAACAAAAATGCACAGGCCAGTCACAGCTGCTAATGCTGCTATGGAGGCAACCAGTTTTATGGGGAAAATAAATTTGCGCATGTAGAGGTTCCAAAATACTCTCTGAAATGATGGTCATGTGCTAATTAAAATTAAAGATTTCTGTTCAAGTTTGGGATAATTCAGATGCATGGTTGATCAATTTGCACTCAAGTGTATGTTAACGATATTTTGTTTTTCAATTTTGAAAAGGGTTTGTCTGCCTTGTAGTGGTACTTGAGCCTTTACTAATGTTACTTTTAAATATAAAAAGACTGCCTGGAATCAGCACAATGGGTATAGAGGGTTAATGGGGGGGGGGGTGGCTTTTTCTATGTGATTGTATTCAAAATTGAAAACATGTAGCTGTATGTGTTTGTCTATGTTCCATATGTTGCTAAACAGCTACCTGTAGCTTTTCAAACTGAATGACAGGGATGTCTCCATGTTTTTGTTACAGGTAGTGAATATGGTTGAACAGCTTCAAGATGCATTACAGTTGAAACATTTTCCTATGGAGGGAAGAACGCTTGAAGTTCACCATTCTCCATGGTACCATGACCAAAGTGGCAAGAAACCAGCAGACAATGCAAGACAACCACATTTAGATCCATCAGAAAACCAGTTTCTCAATCAGGCCACAGATATTATCATCAACCCAGATTACTTGAACAAAAGTTGTTCTAGTGATAAATCTGGGCTGAGTAACAGCATGTCAAGTGCTGGATTCACTTTAGATGAATTGGTCTCCAAGATAGTGGATGAAGATATATCGCTTTTGAATGGGTTTGCAGATGGCTCAAGATCTCAGTCCAATTCAGAGATCTGTTCATTTGATGGGTGAGTACTGCAAGTAGCTGAAAAGTGAGGTGTCTACACAGCCGTATCTGTAGGTCAGAGAAAGCGTGTATGTTGAAAAAGACAGTGCAGTCAGCACAAAATACATAATTCATCATGTTGAAATGAAGGTAGAAGGTGTGGCACACAGCACAAAATTGGAATTTATTTCATTTTCTGGTTTACTATGTACATTATATAACTGACACAGAAGCTGGGACATGTTTTGAGGTTATGATGATTGTATGGATGCAATTTGTGCATGATGCAAAAAACAATGGATTCAAACCAAAATTACTGTTTCGGTATTTGTGTGGATTCAGGGCTTGTTAAACCTCAAGTTACCACACACCTGAAATAATGTTCATGATCAACCCAAAGAAGGTCACTAACATGATTCAGTTACTAGATCTTGGTGCAAATATGGCTGAAAGTGTTTTTATTTTCGACAATTCTGTTTCCATTATACCCACAAAAAACCTACCATTTAAGCTTTCCTGCTGTTGTTGTCTCAGGACTACAGGAGGACTAGGCCTTATGCTGCACTGGTGCACCACTTAAAATATTTCATAAACCCCCACTATGATATTAAAAAAAAAAAATTAGTTCTATACCTATCTACCTTTAAAAATGACAGTCAACACTGTAAAGGAATTCTAAATAATATTCCAGGCTATTGTACAATACCACAGGGATGTAATGATTATGGATAATCAGTCTTTAATCTGACAGCTTAAGCCTCAGATGTTGACCTTTTCTGGGCTGACACAGGGTTGTCAACCATATGTCACCCGTGCTGGGTACGCGAGATCTATAGTGATGTGACAGAATGTTCTGCACGTCATACTAACATGCCAGCTGAGGCAGTTAGACCGGTGGATCTTCTTGATGCCTTGGCGTCACTTGACTTGACGTCTACAAATCTGTAGCAACATTACCATTTGCTATATAAGCAACAATACATCACAGTGTTTTTAATTATCCCCTGATGAGTTTAAAGTACAAACAAAACTGGTCGGGACTCTCACAAGCAGGACGTTTTCCATCACTAGTCTTGCTAAGTTTTCATATTATAATATTGACCCTCGGATACAACCTGATGTCAATACATATCAGTATACAACTTTTCCCATTTATAGAAAAATTACTAGCAAGCATCTTATATTGTAAATGTTAGCTTCTTTTTTGTCATTAAAAGTACTATGCCATCAGTCAGCAGCTTCCCACAACAGTGCATTACAAGGAGGATTTGTGTAGGGCATTGTTTTTTTTTTTTTTTTTTTTGCTTATTGCTTTAAAAAGCATGTTTCAAACAAAATAAAATAGTGGAATTATAATGCCACTGGGAAATATGTCGATGCTGTTTGCAGAGGGTGGAGAGCCATGTTGACACAGTTTATTTTCATGTTAAATTAGGCAAAAGGAAAGTCTGTTATTCAGAAGCACTAAAATCCAGAATACATTTTGGTAATTTCCAGGTCAGATTTCAGTTTGTTGTAAAAACATTTTTCAGAGCCTCGGGCATGCCCTACGGTAGAACATGGTCTTCAGGAGGTGACAGCACACAGCTAGACCAGAAGTATCCCTATTTTGGCAACCAACTGCAATTCAAAGAGCATCTTGGGTCACATAACCTGATACAAGGTATTCCAAGCAAGAAAGATGACAGCACTTTTGACAATGATTTCCTGATTGCTGAGAATGTGACTGGATCTACGATGTCTACTGGAGACCTTGATGTAGGTTCACGTGCGAGTGGCCGTTTACAGTATACAAAGCATTTGTCCCCATCTTCAGCAGCAGCAGCAGCAGCAGCAGCAGCCAGTTCTGCAGGTGTTCAGCTTAGGCAGCCTTGTACCAGCAACATAGCATCCAGTAGAATTGGTGTCCCATACAATGAACCCCATTTAACCAGCCCAAAGTCTCAGGTTTTGTCTCCAAGAGATTTAGTACATTCCAGTTATGGATCAGAGTGTCAATTTGAAACACACCCTAGTGTGTGCATGTCTTTGGATCCATGTCTGTTTGCTGCAGGTGGATCCATGCAGGAATGGTCAACACAATGTGAGACAGATATGATTGATGGCATGGCCCATTGTCATGCTGGGACAGGGAGCCAGCGACGGCAGCTTAGCTCTGTTGAAGTTGAGGTAGCACATCAAAGAGACATAAATTGCAATGTACCCAAATCAAAACTAGAGAGCTCACTGCAGGAACAAGATCATCTGATGTCCAACAGGCACAACCATGGCTATATGCAACCCATCCGTGTACTGACACATGCACCAAGTATGTTCTCCAGTAGCCAGTCTCTGCAGTCCTGGTCAAACCCAAGTACACCAAACTCTGTATGTGATAGCACAGCTTCATCTGGTTTTGACAGCCAGGGAATGCATCTGACCAGCCCTGGCCACCAGTTTGTACAGTTGAAAAACCATAAGTATGTTCCTCAGGCTGCCAGCAGGAAGTTATCCCCTAGTATGTCAGACAGGAAGGTCGGGGCCCAATCCAGTGCAAATGTGCCATTTCGAGGCAAGAATCCAGCATTTCTGCAGCACTGTTTTCGAGCAAATGAAATAGAAGATTCCAAGTATAATTTACTGAGTGAATGCTTTTCACGAGACAAGTTTGGACAACACTCTAATTTGTCCACATCTGACAAAATGTTTGGGGAGAGAAGTGGCCAGGCCATCGCAGACCTTCAGTACAGGGGCCACTTGATAGAAGATTATATGCCTTTGGAATCTGTTAGTGTTCCACCCTCAACTGGTCAGTTCCTCAGTGAAAAGGTGGCTGCTCATCTAACTCCACCACACATGCAACATTCACCACACAGCCAGTACAGTCCTGAAGGCTTTGACTATTACCCTTCATATGAACCATATTTCCAGGGAAGAGTCACACCCACATACTTTGGTCCAGGGGAAGTGTTTTTGGATATGCCTCCACAGCATTTCTATGGCATGCCACCTTATTTCCAAGGCTTCAAACAACCTAGGTATGTATGTAACCTACTCAGTATGTTTTATTACATAATAAGATAATGGCCATTAAATTGAATGTCATTATATCACAATCTATAAAGTTGATGGTGTACCTTTATGTGCAAGGACCATCTTGGCTATTCGCCAATCTCAGGCAGAATTATGTAGTTTTCAGTTTTGGTAAAGAAATTTGTAAATGGCTAGACCACTTCAGTAATAAAAAAACTGACAAAGACCATAGCTAAAATTGAAAAAAAAAAAAAAAAAAAAAAAAGGAATAGGAATCGTTTGTTTTCTGCTTTGGCTAAAGATTTTCAAAGTTTAGATGAGTCCTTAATGTGCCAAAAGAATTTCAATAATAGATAAATATCTAGTTTACCCATTGCCATTGTAAACAGAGCAAGCATGGATGTCTGCAGTAAAATCACCCAAAATTGTCATAAATGCAAGCTCAAGGGTGACCTGGCCCAGAGGTGTACTTGGACTTTCCTGTGTCAGAGAATTTGTTCCCCCTGAATATTTGTTCCTCAGAAACAAATGGTCGGGGAAAATTTATTCCCCTTAAGAATATTTCTTCCCCTACCATACACATTGTATTATCAGTTAAATATATTATATGCATATGATGTTCACACTTGGGAAAATTTAATACACATTTACCGTGATCAGCCTATGCTCA